>CATIWC010000261.1:447500-468708 GCA_948472305.1 Vicia faba | reverse complement strand
TCACTCTGATGAAAATTAAATTTCCCAGTTGAAGTTGCTAGGAGCATCTCATAATCAAACCTCATTATTTTCTGAACTATCATCAAACTAACTTTCTCGGTTGCATTCAACAATGCAGCATTTCTGATATCTAGAGCACAACCACAACGCAAGGAATCATACTTCGTGCCTCGACATTTTCTTTTGAAATTTCTCGGTGTCCCAAAGTCAATGTGTCTCTGCTTACCGAGACTGACATTACTTCACTTTTAGGAATCTACAGATACTCCTAGAGACACATCTTATATTGATCTAACTCAAGATATGCTTCATTTATTATAACACTGATTACCAACATTAAAGAATAGTGGCACCACGTACCTTATAGAATATGATAACCACACATCAGCTCCGCCTCTGGTACTCATGCACACTCAACCCTTATCGCTTCATGGATAGGAAACATTTACAAGGTATTATCTAATATCACCCACATGGCAAGGTCCACTCAGGGTCCTCATTGGTGTAGTATCACAACTTGATCCATCTCACTATTACCTTCCCGAATAGTTCTTCATTATCAAGAGCGATACATAGGTCCTTACCACACATATCTCATTAGAATTTAGATCCGCGTTTCACGAGTGCCAAATCAAAATCCCACCTTGAGTTCTAACAACCAATGAAATTGTAGTCATCCCTCTGAGGTTCCAGATAGACACTAGCTTCCATTCATCTAATTACCCAACACCAAGCGTAGTTCTATGGCCTTACTCGGGGTTAGCTGAATCATAATTAGCAAATACTTAGGTTTCCGTGTCTCACATTTTTACCCACTCAGCTACCACCTAGCGTAGTTCTAGGACTTAGTCGTAGATTAGCAAGAACGAAGATACAGTGGTTCCTCCTCTAATTGTGTATCCAATACCTGCGCAATTATAGATTACCAATTCTAGTCCTTTTATCAATCCTTTACAGGGTAATCCACATATAACTTACAGTATACCAAAACGATTCAGAGTGCAGCGCCTTGTCCACACAACTACTACTCGGGCCAAAAAGGTTTGACTCCTCTGTTCAAACTCTCAAAGGTCTTTCGTCCAACATGTTCTCAAGTCATTTCCGCTAATGACACCAGGATTGAGCAGTGAATTTCTAATAGCTTCAAACTCCGCTCCATATCAGAATTCCTTTATCATAATCCTACTCAAGTGCCTCATGAATTTCCTCCACTGCTGCCGGGATCCAAAGAAAGTTTCACTTCATCCAATATAAATCTTCGGAATTCCCAGTTGTTATAAATCTCACTACAAAAATCGAGTTATCAACTATTGTGTCGAACACTCCATTCATACTTAATAATCCCAATACTCTCCTAACTTAAAAGGCTTTAACCAAACCATTTTGAGTTGCTTCGGATTTGACGCATCCTCGTGGTGGCTCCACCGTGATCCTATCCGTCGCATATGCAATCAATGAGGTGATCAGGCTCAATGACTGAATACTACAGTGGTGGAAATCAGGCTAGAAACACACACATGTGAGGGAGAAGAGAATTTATAGTGATGTTTCATGGCAGGGACAAGGATTGACTGCTCTGATACCAACTGTAACACCTCGTACATATATGTCTAGTATAATATGTAGGAATGCTAAAAATGGTACAATGAAACATACATATAACTAGAAAAGAGAAGAAATAAAACCGAATACAATACAATACAATATAATATCAGAGCGTATATAATAAGCTTGTCTTCAAGAATTTCACAGTGGAAAGATATCATCTTCAAAGGTGTTCCTGCCATCAGTTCGTCTACAGACTTCCAAACTGACCATCTAGCAATTCGTCTACTAAAAAACGTGCCTTAAAAATAATAAGAAGATTGGGGTGAGATTACTAAACCTCTGTGAGTCTTCCTATCTTAGGGGTTCACTCAGTTCTACAGGGTACATACAAATAAGCGGATTCACCGAGAACCCGGGGGTTTCCTCACAGATGGGTGCAAACATACACAAAAGAGGTAGTACCATCATTGGAAGTCCCTTGACTAACCAACGAAATAACATTAGGCACACAACCAACAAAATACAACGCCCAGTATGTACTTACAAATATAACTGATTACCATGGTTTTTCCAGCCCATCGGCAATGGCCTAAGGATATTGCCTACATGGCATCATAACCTCATCACAATCAACGTCAGGTGACTGCCTACTAGAGAAATGTTTTCCCTCGTGTCACGATAAGTATACACTAGTTCATTCCCGTAGAATACTAGAATTTCCTCGATACACGATGAGTATACAACAGATAATTCCCATCGGTATCCACATTTCTTTCATCGATCAATGAGTATACACCAGATCATTCCCATTGAGGGCGGTGATTATGCCCAGCTGTCCCTTCCCATCCACGAAGTATACACCAGATTATTCCCACGTCGATGCGGACAATACAATATCACAACATACATGATGAGTATACATCAGATCATTCCCATCAAGTATGCGTTAAACCACATCCAACATAAGGTCTACGTGGCATCACGATCCCACCGAACCAACATTGTTGATGTTTTACTGCCTAAGGAGATGCTTCTACAGTGACACGATTAGTATACATCAAATTATTCCCATAAGGCACGAGCATTTCCCCCTGATGCGTAATGAGTATACACTAGATCATTCTCATTGAGAGCGTGATAATGCTCGGCCGTCTGTTACCACCAATGAGTATACACTAGATCATTCTCATGGGAGAAGGACAACAGGATGCACAGATAGTACGACATACACAATGAGTATACACCAGATCATTCCCATTGCATATCCGAAATCGCTCGGTACTATGAGAGTATACACCAAACTATTTTCATCACGTACAGGCACAAAAATCACGGCAAAGCCACAACAGTAGAATATATAGAATATTCGACATGAAGCCGCAACAGAACCAAATGTATCCAGAAGTCAAACTAGAATAGCGGAAACATCATATAATTCAATTCATCACAAACATGCTTTGGTGTACGGAAGGTCCGTGAACATATAAGATAAACATACATATCAAAATTATCTGGTAAACCACAGAGAATCAGACAAGGCACCTCGTTCCTGAAGTCGGAACAGATCTGCACTACGGGGAAAAATCATATGGCTCTGTCAGGCCTAGTTCTCTAAGCGAACTGGTAGCGAAGCCTCGATTCGCTAAGCAAGCTAGTAGCGAGCTCTAGAAAATGAATTCAGTAGATTCAGTCAATTCATAAAGGCAGAGTTCACTATGCAAACATCCAGCGAGCACTGGATTCGCTAAGCAAACTTGTAGCGAGTACTTCATTCAATTCTTTCCTTCAGTCCCAGACTGTCGCTATACAAGCTCAGTAGCGAAGGCTACTTAGCCAAGCAAACACAGTAGAACATACTTTCTTGTTAACCAGGAAGTTCACTACACGAACACAGAGTTGGCTAAGCGAACTTCATAGAGCAGAGAAAGATCAGAAAAACAATAGTATGATTTTGGGTTCCCAAACCCCAAAGTTTCACATGCAATCAAGAATAAGCAAGGTACATAACAAAATGGCAGTGCAAGTACATATTATTCATGGATTGGGCTCATGTTCATGAAAAATCAAGGATTCAAGACATTTAACACTCAAACCCTTATCCCACATAAACCTCAACATTTCCCCAAGTCTCTAACTATGAGAATCACCTTGCTCAATTGTAGATTAGGGAGATGTTCATTCTACCACAGAGCTTTATTCTTGACCAAGATTCTACCTCCAACACCAAGAAATCCGTAACACCATTTCTCTCATTTCCAACAAGAATTCCTAAACTTCCAACGCGTTTTTCTACATTCTCACAAATATCCAGAATGAAAAGTTTATATGCAAAACATAAGGAATTTCGTAAGCTTTCCAAAAATTCCAGAATCGGATCAAATGGAGTTACAAGTATAAAGTTGTTACCAGATTTGTGGAGGCTATCCTTGGGGTGCGAAAATAGAGATGGTGGAGATGAACATGGATTCTCTTTCTTCTCTCTCTCTCTCTCTCATTTATTCTATCCCAAAAATATGAATTGTCATGACATAGTACTAAGCAAGTCCTTATAACTCATGCAAGATGTTAAATGTCCAAAGCGCCCTCCAACCAAGTTGTATTTACACCCTTGCCACTTGGTCTAAATCCAACTGAATGCTTGGTTCTCTATTAATATTTCCTAAATTCCATTAAGTTCACAAAGTAGAGGCATACCACTTAGCCTTAACTCTCATGCTTAGAAACTTCGGGTTATTACATTCTCCCCCCCCCCCCCCTTAAATAGAATTCGTCCTCGAATTCCTTTCAATCACCATGACAACAGATTCCTCTCATCTCCTTCCAACGAGGAAATGAATGTTCTTTACATATCTCTTTTTTAACCTTTGTGAATTCGTATGAATGTTGTTCAACCCAAGGAAACATAATTTGTCAATACCTTTGGGTGTAACATTCTTGACTAGGAACCTTAGTCCTTATGCAAAACATTTGTCCTGACTCTCCGTCTCGGCATACTCGGGAAATAATCAGTCCAAGTTCCTAACCTTTACTCATTCACACCGAAATCGAGAAGCCTCGGAATTCTTGGCAATCCATTATGTCTGGATAATCCTCATCCCTAATGTTTTCCAAGTTCATCCTTGCTCAACACATGCCACTTGATTCCATACAGCACCACATAGATGTCTGTTGAACCCCTTGGTTCTAACTTCTAATTCACAGATGTTCAAATTGGCTCGTTCCAAGTCTTTCTTCTTTCAGTCTAGATGTAACACTACCATCGAGAACCATAAGAGCGTACAATTTTTGCAACCATATTCTTGATATCTGACAACTTGACAGAACATTTCATCAACGAAGGGTGAATCCTGACAGTTAAACCTGCACTCATCAACAAAGTATCTATACACATCCCCAAGTATATAAGACATAGCCATAAGAGTTGACATCAAGAAAAAATAACCGACATAAAGCCATAATAATCGGCATAAGGTCTAGGATGAAGCCCTCGAATTATCGGCACAAGGCCCGGCACAACGGCCACAACCAATCTGTAGATCCGTACTCACGTATGAGGAATCCAGAAGTATGATCTACCTGCTCAATAGACTACAGATGAGTCACCCCGTGCATCGCATCAAGAGACTTATACCAGTATACAACATGATGAAACAGATCATTCCTAATTGGAATTCCATCTGCGATGAGTTAAACTCTAAGGTGACATTTCCTATGTGGCATCATAGCTCTTCACCATACCAAGCATGCAATGTTATTAATTGTTGGTGGAAACGCCAATACTGGACCCACACAAGCGCATTGCAATGGTAGCTCAGGTGCGTATTACATACCTAGAACACACAACAAGGTATCCAAGAACACACATCAAGGAATGAACTAAAGAACACACACCATTAGTCATGGTCATAAGTGATTTACCATCTATTAGCAAGCCTACATCGATTCAAGCATATCACACATACAGAGCAAACATGATTGGCCTAAATTGGACGCCATGTCTAGGATTTCCCTATCAGTACTCTATTTCAAGCACATACAAGCACAATCATATTGTTGTACCCCAAAATTTTCCCTCTCATTTTCCAAGTATTTTCTCACAAGATCTCCTTTGGTTCAAGATTGCACAATGTTTGATCAGCTCAAGACATCTCCTTAAGCACTGATGACTGAAATTAGGGTTTGAGATTGCACAAGGATAATTGAACTTTTAATGCCTCATATTACTTTCATGGATCATTATGGTCCCCCAAGATTGCTCATGTCAAGTTTTAAGTCTTGGATCACATTTTTGCTCAGTCAATTGAGCAGTTGATCTAAAAATCAGTTGTATTGGGGGAAAAGTCAATTGTCGCCAATTTACAGTCAAACATCATAATTTTTTATCCATATCAACATTATAAACTCATATGTATCATTTGATCAAGTTTGGACCATAGTTCCTCAAGAAATTTGATCAAATCATCAAAAGGGCAAAATGGTCAAAATTAGGGTTTTGACTGAGAAAGGGCAATTTATGATTTTTGACCTAGCAAATGGTTAATTGGTTTGAGGCATGATCTCAAGAGTTAGATTGCATCATTTTGACCTAATGGCATGACTGAAAACATTGCTCAAGGTCATTTGATTGATAGTTGATTTTCAATCAACTGATCAAAAGTCAACTGTATACTGAAAAGTCAAACTTTGACTTTTTGGTCAAAATCAAGTGTCAAAAATCACAATTCATCAAAACATGTCAAAATATGAAACTAGTTCATCAAGAAATCAAAAAGTCGAGATTTCATTTTGAAAAGTCAAAGTTTTCAAACTTAGAAATTTTTTTAAGTGTTGAAAACTTCATATTTTTTCACAACTTTGAGCCAATTTTTCACCATGATGCAAGTTGATTCAAAAGAAACTTTCAACATGAAAGTTGTAGATCTCCATGAGATCTACAACATTTCTTTACACAACTTCTCCTATAAATTCTTGTAACTCAAGTTATTAATCCATGAAGTCATGGTCATGAAACAAAGCACTTAGTGAAATTTTGAGCATTTTAGGTCAGAATTTTGACCTAACTTCTGACCCAAGTTTCACATAGTTCCATTTGGATTTTGCAAAAGTAATTCAAATAGGGGCTGTAGAGTACATTACAAGATTTCAAAAATGTCCAAGAACTCCTTGAGATCATTTGTGATCAAGGAGAATCGAAGGTTAGAAGTTGGGGTTTCAAGTTGTTTTACAAGGCAAATTTTGTGATGAACAAAATTCAAATCTCAGACCTATGCTTCAAAATCTTGTTTTGAAGGCCTCTAAACCTCAAGATCTCTCTATAATCAGAAGATTACACTTCCTTTTGAGCTATTATCCACTTGATTCAAGCTTTATCCAAGTTAATTTTCCATTAATGGCACAAAGGCACCATTGCCATTTACATAAAGCAAGCTTTATGCAAAGTCAACTTGCATTGAGCTTTGCACTTGTTCCTTTTGCACAAGCTTCCTCTACAAAGTCAGATAAGTATGTTTAAAGTTGGTAACCACTCTACATGCTTGTACTTGCTACCTTGAAACTACATTTCTCACTTTTCTTCAAAATCAAGCAACCTAGCCATAACTCTATAACTCAGAAATCCTTTGTGCAAAACCTCTCCAACCTTTTGCTTATAGATACACAAGTCATTTGCAAGAAAACACACGCATGCTCAAGCTCTGAAACCTCCTAAAACACAGAACCACCAAAAACATCTAAAAACTTGCCATTTCTGAGTTTTGAATCCAATCTCTAAATTTACTCATGCATTTCTTGACCTTTTACTTTCAAAAGCTTCTAAATAACATATACAAACAATTCTAACACCTGCAACACGACTGTAACACCTCCATCATCATCCACCATTTTCAAAAATAACACCTTTCACCTTGACTTCTCCAAAACTCCTCAGCCACTTTCAGCCCAAGCTAAGCATCACATTAGCTTCCTGGGAACTTGAGGAAGCTAATCCAATCACTGGAACTCATCAAAAGCTTCTTAAACTCAAAACACGATACCCTCTTGCAAGGTGAGTTTTCTGACTTTTGAACTCCTCATACAAGCATCATTAATGGTTTATTTGTGAATAAGAAATGTAGATATCATTGTCATGAAGCTAACCATATCCTTAGATTTCATTATTATTGCTTGAGTAGTTAGAATTTTGAATCTGAACCTTTGAAAATAATTAGGTCAGGATTTGGTACTTTCAAAAATTCTCATTCATCTTTGATTTATAGTTTATGATATTCATATGGTTGGATTCGTATGGAAAAATGGAACAACTTTCATGTTTGCATTTTCCATTTTTGTTGAGAAATGGTGAAGTTACAGGTGGTCTGGCTGGAGGTTGAAGATTAAGTGTATTCAGGACTTGTTTTGTATCATATATTTATCATTTCAGTTATATTAATGGATGTATAGCCACCCTAGTGATAAGGCAGCATACTGGTAATCAAGAGGTCATGGGTTCGAACCTCATCGCGCTTCCTTTTGCATTTTTTGACATCTTTTTGTTTTTGCAGCGCCTGGGTCAACAACTTTGGGCCTTTGTTTCTTGTTTTTACCTTCTAACCCCTTTAATCATTTCCAAACCCCCCGTGACTTATCTTTATATTTTATTTTCATTTTTTTTATTTTTTTTATTATAATAATTATTATTATTATTATATTATTTTCTTGTAAATTAAAATCAATTTAGAATTTAGGACTTTTATTTAATTATTTTTATTTACTAATTTAATTAAATTCACAAAAAACCCTAAAAAACTTGTTTTCTTTAAATTAATTTATTTTACTAACTTAATCTTAATTTTCTTATTTTTAGTTAATTATTTTATTTTAATTAATTAAGTCAAAAACCCTTTTCATGAAAAACCAAACAAAAATCACATTTCTTCTTACATTTTATATTCTTGCATTTTTATCTTTATCTTTGTACATTTATTCAAATTCAATATGGTTGTAATAATTTATTTAGATTTAATTTCTTGAAATTCCCCATTTGTAATTTGTACACCCCTCCCCTAAATGATGTAATAGCTTAGTGTTTTTATTTTCCGCAATTTAAATGTTTTATATACAAATGCTAGTAATTAGGGTTTGTATAGAAAGATTAAAACCAACAAATAGCAAACCATAATCAAAGACAAATCAAGCATGTAAATCAATACACTCACACACATACACCCCTAGGATAAATCCACTTGGTTGCCTTACAAAAATGGCCATATTATTCACGTGAGGTATCTTAGCAAAAACAAGCAAAAAAACAAGATCATAGTCCCTCGATGACGCTATCCATGTTGCCTTTCAAAATGATCTTAGTCCCTAAAGAAAATGCTAATATATCTTACAACATTGCTAATAATGGTTATACGATGACCCCACTCCCGTCCATTTTACATCCAAATATAGGGTTACTTACCAAATCAATGGTAAGATAACAATATCAAAGGAAAGAAGAAATGAACATGAAAGACTTTTGAGTAGGTAGAATGTTCCTAGTTACTTGCTCAATTTCAAAACCAAAAACATCCTTGCTATTTTCAAAACAAACACCAACACTTTCAAAAACATATTTCAAACTTGAAAACATTTTAAAAAGATCAAACACTTTATATACATTCTTACGAACGAGAATCATTACAAAGTTTGCCTAAAACAATGGCACCTTTACAAAATACTTTCAAAAACCACATAAAGTACATTTTCAAACAGAAGCAAGTGATCTAGCAAGTAACTAAGAGCCCATGGAAAACCATGGATGGAAAGGGTGCTAATACCTTCCCTTTTCATAATCTACCCCTCGAACTCAAGAAAAAATCTCAAAGATCTTTCCTGTTCTTTTCAGCCTTTCCTTTTAGATAAAAGAAAAGTTGGTGGCGACTCTTGCTAAATCGCAACATTTGCGATCAAACGCAAAACAACCAAGTCAGTTCTCCCACCGAGTTACACATATCAAGCCATCAAGGCCAACACATATGAATCGTCCACCCCAGAACGAACGAGAAATTACAATGTTCATACATTTATCCAATCACGATATGCACTAGAGTCTTAAGCACACCCAACAAAGATTACTTCTCGAGGTTGAGAAATTCCCATAATCTGGTAGTTAGTGGTTCCCTTAGTCCGGTTAGGTCTATTGAACATAATCAGGTTACGTGCTTCGTTTCCTAAACGTATAAAGTCAGACACTCACATAATAAGAATACGCCTTACTCTATTGACTTCCACACCGTACAGCGGCTACGATTACACTTCTAACTTTTTCCATAGTTCCTTCTTAATCGACCAACTCCATGCTCTTAGTGTGACAACACCTCTACTAATCAGGTGACTTAACCAATGTAATAATGCTTTCACGATCACACTTCATCCATGTAGTTGTATAATTTCGCTCGTAACGCCCCATATTTCCCTTGGGATCTCTGACTATCCCTACAAACCAATACAAGTTCTTTTAGTATGTCTTGTTCGCACTCACACGAGTTTCGAGAATTCCCCAGAATGTGACCCATCACAGTACTACTCCAAGTTAAGCACACTTAATTGTGGAGTTCCTACGGAACAGACTACTGAAAAGGAGATGCATTCTATTAGTATAGGCAGTATCAATAAATCCTTATAAGCCTCCTTTGACCATACAGTCACATACCTGCACAATCTCAGGATCCTCTCACTCTAATGCAAATTCAATTTCCCAGTTGAAGCTGCTAGGAGCATCTCATAACCAAACCTCATTGTTTCCTGAATTATCATCAAACTAACTTTCTCTGTTGCATTCACCAATGCAACATTTTAGATGCCTAGAGCATAACCACAATGCAAGGAATCATGCTTCGTGCCTCAACATTTTCCTTTGAAATTTATCGGTGTCCCAAAGTCAATGTGTCGCTGCTTACCGAGACTGACATTCTTTAACTTTTGGGAATCTACAGATACTCCTCGAGACACATCTAATATTAAGATAACTCAAGATATGCTTAATTTATTATAACATTGATTACCAACATTAAAGAATAGTGGCACCACGTACCTTCCAAAATATGATAACTACAATCAGCTCTGCCTCTGGTACTCATGCATACTTAACCACTTATCGCTTCACGGACAGGAAACGTCTACAAGGTATTATCTAATATCACCCACATCGCAACGTCCACTCAGGATCCTCATTGGTGTAGTATCAGAACTTTATCCATCTCACTATCTCCTTCCTGGATAGTTCTTTATTATCAAGAGTGATACGTGGGTCCTTACCACACATATCTCATCAGAATTTAGATCCGTATTTCACGAGTGCCAAATCAGAATCCCACCTTGAGTTCTAAACAACCAATACAACTGCAGTCATCCCTCTGATGTTCCAGATAGACACTAGCTTCCATTCATCTAATTACCCAACACCAAGCGTAGTTCTATGGCCTTACTCGGGGGTAGATGAATCATAACTAGCCAATACTTAGGTTTCCATATCTCACATTTTTACCCACTCAGTTGTCGCCTGGCGTAGTTCTAGGGCTTAGTCGGAGATTATAAAGAACGAAGATACATTGGTTCCTCCCCTAATCGGGTGTCCAATATCTTCCAAATTAGAGATTACCACTTCTAGTCCTTTTATCAATCCTTTACAGGGTAATCCGCACATAACTTATAACATACCAAAACGAGTCAGAGTGCAGTGCCTTGTCCATATAACTACTACTCGAGCCAAAAAGATCTAACTCCTCTGTTCAAACTCTCAAAGGTCTTTTGTCTGACAGGTTCTCAAGTCATATCTTCCACTGACACCAAGATTGAGCAGTGAATTTATAATAGCTTCAAACTCCACTCTATATCATAATTCCCTTATCATAATCCTACTCAAGTGCCTCGTGAATTTCCTCCACTACTACCAGGATCCATAGAAAGTTTCACTTCATCCAATATAAATCTTTGGAATTCCTAGTTGCCTTAAATATCACTACAAAAATCGAGTTATCAATTATTCCATGTCAAACGCTCCATTCATACTCAATAATCCCAATACTCTCCCAAATTAACAGGATTCAACCAAACCATTTCGAGTCGCTTCGGATCTGACGCATCCTCATGGTGGCTCCACCGCGATCCTATCCATTGCATATGCAGTCAGTGAGGCGATTAGGCTCAATGACTGAATACTACGGTGGTGGAAATCATGCTAGCAACACACACATCTGAGGGAGAAGATAATTTCAAGTGATGTTTCATGGAAGGGACAAGGATCGACCTACTCTGATACCAATTGTGACACCCCGTACATATACGTCTAGAATAATATGCAGGAATTCTAAAAATGGTACAACGAAACATACATATAACTGGAAAAGACAAGAAATAAAACTGAATACAATACAATACAATATCAGAACATATACAATAAGCTTATCTTCACGAATTGCACAACAGAAAGATAGCATCTTCAAAGGTCTTCCTGCCATTTGTTCGTCTGCGGTCTTCCAAACTAACAATCTAGCAATTCGTCTACTAAAACCTGTGCCTAAAAAGTAATAAGAAGATTGGGGTGAGATTACTAAATCTCAGTGAGTCTCCTTATCTTCGGGGTTCACTCAGTTCTACAGAATACATACAAATAAACGGATTCACCGAGAACCTGGAGGTATCCTCACGGTTGGGTGCAAACATACACAAAAGAGGTAGTACCATCATTGGAAGTCCCCTGACTAACCAACGAAATAACATTAGGAACACATCCAACAAAATACAACAACCAGTATGTAGTTACAAATATAACCAATTACCATGGTTGTTCCAGCCCATCAACAAGGGCCTAAGGATATTGCCTACTTGGCATCATAACCTCATCACAATCAACGTCTAGTGATTGCCTGCTAGAGAAATGTTTTCCCCCATGTCACAATGAGTATACACTAGATCATTCCCATTGAACACTAACATTTCCTCGATACACGATGAGTATACACCAGATCATTCCCATCAATATATGTATTTCTTTCACCGATCAATGAGTATACACCAGATCATTCCTATTGAGGGAGGTGATTATGCCCAGTTGTCCCTTCCCATCCATGGAGTATACACCAGATCATTCCCACGTGGAGGAGGAGAATACAATATCACAACATACATGATGAGTATACACTAAATCATTTCCATCAAGTATGCGTTAAACCACGTCCAACATAAGGTCTACGTGGCATCATGATCCCACTGAACCAACATTGTCGATGTTTTACCGCCTAAGGAGATGCTTCTAACAGTGACATGATGAGTATACACCAGATAATTCTCTTCGGGCATGAGCATTCCCCCCCGATGCGAAATGAGTATACACCAGATCATTCTCATTGAGAGAGGCGATAATGCTTGGTCGTCCGTTCCCACCAATGAGTATACACCAGATCATTCTCATGGGAGAAGGACAACTAGATGCACAGACAGTATGATATGCACAATGAGTATACACCAAATCATTCTCATTGAGAGTTGTTGTACCCCAAAATTTTCCCTCCCATATTCTTCAAGATTTGCCAAGATCAATCTCCAAATGGTTCAAAATCCCTCAAGGGTTGCACAGTCCAATTGCCTCCTAACACAGTCAAAATTAGGGTTTTGGTTCTTGCAAAGAAGTTGAGGTTTTAAGGGTCCAATCAAGTCCCATGTGCCCATATACATTGTCAAGCATCCATATGTCAAGTTTCAAGACTCACAGCATCAAATTGCACAGTCAAAAACCCTAATTGCTCCACAGTCAACTGTAGGGGCAAAATGGTCATTTGACAGTCAAAAGTTAAAAATTTTGGTCAACATCTCATTTTGAAGCCACAATCATCATTTGATCAATTCTTGATCATGATTCTCAAAGCATGGCTCAAAAAGTCTCAAGATGCAAAAGTTTCTATTTTTGGACAGCTGAAAAAGTCAACTGCAAATTGACCAAGGCATAACTTCCTCATGGTTTATCAGAAAAATCCCATCCAAAGCTCATTTTGAAGGGGATGACATTTCCTACAACTCATCTTCACACTTCAAGTCCAAGAAATGCTCTCACAAAAAGTTATCAATTTCAACATTATAGGTCATTTTCAAAAGTCAACAAAAAGGCACTTTAAGTCAAAGACCATAACTTGAGATTGGTAAATCAAAATGACATGGGACCAAAGGCATTGGTTAGAGGACTTCAAGACCTTTCCAAAATGTCAAAGAACATGATCATAACTTCAAAATTGAGCAAGATATGCATTGGAGAAGTTGGGAAATATTTGGGAATTTTCAAAAGTCAACTTTGCCTAAAACACTTCAAATTTGCTAATGGGCCTCAAATTCTTCCTTGAATCATTACCCAAAGCCTATGCACGACCCATTGAGCTCAAAAGGATTTATTTTCTTATTTTTAATTAATTAATTGAATTTTTATTCTTATTAATTCATTTAATTAGTTTTAATTGTAGAAAAATATCAAATAATGCTTTTTCAAATCTTTTTGTGCAGCAAATATATTTCACACATGCTAAGGATTTCGTGCATCAATCAAAAAGACCAAATCTTCCATAATTGGCAAGGTTTTCATGGCAAAAGATTGAAATTTACATGATTGAAAATCAAATATCCAAGACATTAATTCAATGGATTCATGGGCTCTTTCTTGACCTAATTTGCTTCACATATAAAGGCTGAGTGAAACCCTATTCCACAGGACACGAAAAAGTTGCTCACAAACTCATAACCAATTTGCAACTTTTCAACAAAAACTTGAAAACTGAAATCACACTTGCAGTACGATTCAGGGCTTGAAATCTTTTCCATTGCATTACTGACATTGCTAGGAAACTATTGGCATCAAGAACAGGTCCTCATACTCAAAGAAGAGGTAGAACAGAGTCACGTTTCTTCACAAATATTTCATAATCGAATTTTAATTTCCACGCATCATTCATGTGTTTTGATTATTGACTTATGCTACTAACATCTTCCTGAAGCGTTTGGTATAGTTTAATTGTTCAAAAACCGCTTGAATCGAAATCTGCCATTGATGAAACCTAGGGTTTCAGAAGCTTCAAAATAGGGCTTTCCTTGTATGGAACAATTGGACCTTTAGACCTATACAGCTGAATTCAGCAGCTCAAGACGATTCAAATGAGACCATCGCGCCTTTTTTATATTAACTCCTCTCCTATTCGCTATTATTCACTGTTCCATTTAGTGGGGGTTTAAAACCCCCGCTACTTGTTTTCTATTTGCAGGAAAAAGATGAAGAAGAAGCATGCGTGGCTAAGCGTGATTGGGAGATTCAAATTTTTGCGCGTTTTTTGACGTTTCCAGTATAATGGCCTTTTTTCATATATTATGACTCCTTAGTATATTATATACAAATGCGTTTGGCAGCTCAATTGGCAAGGGACACGCTTGGTGAGTGCTGGGACCTGGGTTCGATTCTCAGGTCCCCCCATATACTCTTCATATTTTTTCCAATGCTTTCAGGTACATCACCCATCAAACGTTCCACCATACACGCTCATACGCTAGCCTGCCAAGTGGCTTCAAGATCCAATCCAGTGGACTCAGAAGGGAATCCATGGTGTACCTCAATCAACCAAGGCGCACTCAAGCTGGAAAGTCAAACGAGCTTATGCTTCAATGGGCCTGAATTGCTGCAGTTAACCTCCATTCTGGGCCTGATACCCCCATTGGTTTGCATCTTTTTTTATTTTATTTGATTTTCTTTTCTAATTCTTTTTAATATTTTAATTGTTTTTTTTCACCATAAAATAATTTTCATAATAAAAAAAATCAGAAACCAAAAAATGTTTTATATTTAATTATTATTAATTTCACTATTAAAATATTTTTGTAAATAAAACTAACAATTAATTTAGTTAATTTAGGTTTTTTTTCTTTTAACACTTTTTCTTAATAAATAAAAAATATGTAGGATTAGGGTTTTTGACATTTTTATCTTTTTTCTTAATTAATTTTTCCTCATTATTTATTATTATTACTATTTATTTTTGTAAACAAACATGTAATTTAATTAACTAGTAAATTAGGTTAACTTTAATATTTTCATTAATAATCAAAAATAATTTAGAACTAGGGTTTCCTTCTAATTTTAATTTTCTTATTTTCATTAAATACAAAAACATAAAAAACACTTTATTTTTTTTATATAAAATGATTAATTAGACTTTAATTTAATTTAATTTCAAGGAAAGGGTCAAAACCCTCGGACGTTCAATTTTAATTTCTATTTCGCGCATTATTTTCTTTCTGAATATTATGTAACTGCTCAAGGATGTAACAGTAATTAGGTTTACCGCATTTATTTACTTTCCGCATCTTTTATCAAACGGGTTTTTGTATTTTGGCGATGTATAGACCCGCGCCTTGTAATAGCGTAGCTTTTATCTTTCCATCTTTTAATTTTCCGCACTCTTAAATTCTAACTTTGTATGAAAGAATGTATGCTAATTAAAAACAAGCGTAGCTCACAATGCCATGATCAAAGATAACTGTTAACATGAAAACAACACACAAATACACACACCACTTCTAGGGTACGCCTCACCTGTTGCCTTCGAAACGTGGTCGTCAAGTATAGGACGTTTTAGTGAGTCCTTATGTCCATGATCCAGTTGCCTCGAAACAGTTGCCTCGGAATAGTTGCCTCGAAACGGTTGCCTCGGATTTAAAAAGGATCAAGGACATAAGGGTAGCTTCTAAGGTGTCCTGCTGTTGCTTCGGTGACCACACTGTCCCTCAATCGAATTGACCCGAACAC
Source organism: Vicia faba (assembly GCA_948472305.1). NCBI lineage: Eukaryota > Viridiplantae > Streptophyta > Magnoliopsida > Fabales > Fabaceae > Vicia > Vicia faba. The sequence continues at coordinate 452,360 of CATIWC010000261.1, read as the reverse complement.
CTCCAACAGTGGTGCTACCTACCTCTCAATGGTGGGATGGCACTACCTTAAGGACATTTACACAGCCTAATTCCTTAGGGTAGGTAGATGACTCATGGATACTTGCTCTATTCAAAAACAAATCAAAAACCTTTTCACACAGGCACTTTCAAAAAGCTTTCAAAACGATTTTTCAAACACTCTTGAGGACAGATACAAGAGTTATTCAGAAATCTTTCAATGAAACTTTTTCAAACCCACTCACATTTTGAAAAGCAAACATTTTGAAAACATAAGAGCAAGTATCTAAGAGCCCATGGATAACCATGGATAGAAAGGGTGCTAACACCTTCCCTTTCTATAAATCTACCTCCCGAACCGAGAAACTATCTCATAAGGAATTTTGCTGTGCTTTTGTCCTGTCCATGTTTGAGAAAATAAAAGACGGTGGCGACTCTTGCTTCCGCGACATTTCGCGAACCAGCGTAAAACAGTCAGTTCTAAATCCACCGACCACAAGAGCGGTGATAATTCTCGGCTGTCCGTTCCCACCAATGAGTATACACCAGATCATTCTCATGGGAGAATGACAACATGATGCATAGACATTACGACATGCATAATGAGTATACACCAGATCATTCCCATTGCATGTCCAGAATTGCTCGGTACTATGATTAGTGTACACCAGATCATTCCCATCACGTACCGGCACAGAAATCACGGCAAGGCCATAGTAGTAGAATATATAGAATATTCGGCACGAAGCCACAACAGAACCAAGCGTATCCAGAAGTCAAACCAGAATAACAGAAAAATCATATAATTCACTTCATTAAAAACATGCTTTGGTGTACGAAATATCCATGAACATATCAGATAAACATACATATCGGAATCATCTGGTAAACCATAGAGCATCAAACAAGGCATCTCGTTCCCAAAGTCGAAACAGATCTACACTAAAGGGAAAATCATATGGTTCTGTCAGGCCTAGTTCGCTAAGCGAACTGGTAGCGAAGCCTCAATTCTCTAAGCGAGCTAGTAGCGAGCTCCAGTGAATAAAGTCAGTAGATTCAGTCAATTCAGAAAGGTACAATTCTCTACGCCAACATCCAGTAAGCGCACGGTTTGCTAAGCGAACTAGTAGCGAGTAATTCATTCAATTCTTTCCTTCAGTACCTGAATGTCGTTACGCGAGCTCAATAGAGAAGGCTACTTCACCAAGTGAACACAGTAAAACATACTTTCTTTCTAACCAGGCAGTTCGATACGCGAACACATAGTTTGATAAGCGAACTTCATAGAGCAGAGAAAGATCAGAAAAATAGCAGTACGATTTTGGGTTACCAAACCCTAAAGTTTCACATGCAATCAGGAATAAGCATAGTACATAATGAAATAGCAGTGGAAGTACATACTATTCATGGATTTGGCTCATGTTCATACAAACTCAAGGATTTAAGAGATTTAACACTCAAACCCTTATCCTACATAAACCCTAACATTTCCCCAAGTCTCTATATATGAGACTCACCTTGCTCAATTGGAGATTAGGGAGATGTTCATTCTACCACAGAGCTCCATTATTGACCAAGATTCTACTTCCAACACCAAGAAATCCGTAACACCATTTCTCTCATTTTCAACAAAAATTCCTAAACTTCCAACGCATTTTTCTCCATGCTCACAAACATCCAAAAAGAAAAGTTTATATGCAAAAAATAAGGAATTTTGTAAGCTTTCCAAAAAGTCCAGAATCAGATCAAACAGAGTTACACGTAGAAATTTCTTACCATATTTGCAGAGGTTGTCCTTGGGGTGCAAAAATGGAGATGCTGGTGACGAACATGGCTTCTCTTTCTTCTCTCTCTCTCTCTCTCTCTCTCTCTCTCTCTCTCTCTCTCTCTCTCTCTCTCTCTCTCTCTCTCTCTCTCTCTCTCTCTCTCTCTCTCTCTATTTATCTATCTATCTATCTATCTATCTCTATCTCTCGTTTCTTCTATCCCAAAAATCTGAATTGTCATGAAATGGTACTAAGCAAGACCTTATAACTCACGCAAGATGTTAAATGTCCAAAGCGCCCTCCAACCAAGTGGTATTTACACTCTTGCCACTTGGTCCAAATCCAACTAAATGGTTGGGTCTCTATTAATATTTCCTAAATTCCATTATGTTCACAAAGTAGAGGCATACCACTTAGCCTTAACTCTCATGCTTAGAGAATTCGGGATGTTACATATAAAAATGAAATTTTGTTAAATTTTAAGAATCAGACATATAACCTTTCAAAACTATTAAGATTGTAGTTTTATCAAGTGCAAAATGAATCTCTTATATGTTTAATTTGATCAAAGAGAAAATAATGATATATTTTATAATTACAACATTTCTCTCTAATGCAATTTTTAGTTAAATTTATTTATTATTAATCATACTATACAATAATATAATAAATTTAAAATTTTAGAAAATTAATTATACAATTGAATAATACTACAAATTAACAAAAGTTTTAAGAAAAATCATGTTACCAAAGAAAAATAAAATTATATTTTCATATTATTAGAAGTCATGCAGTCCGTCCAGTGGCCCACTGGTCTGACCAGTAACCCAGTGACCCAATAGCTTGACCAGGTTGATAATCGATTCGAGTTTTAAATCATTGTCAAAGTTTTAAAACTCGGACAACTCCAACTGGTTTGACCGGTTAGACCGTGAACCGGAGGATATAGAAGTTCTATAAGATCATTGGAAGATATTTGCAATTGACCAGGTGAAAACTGGTGTGGCCCGATCGGTTCACTTGTTAGACCATTGAACTAGTGAATTTCTTGATTAAGCGGGTTGTTTTTTTTGTTTATTTTTTAGCTTAATTATAATTTTTATCCTCCTATTTTTATTTTTCTTAAGTTTTGGTGCCCAGTTTTAAAATCCAATTTTATTTATATTTAAAATTTTGTTAAATATTTATAATAATTAAATAATATTAAAATTATAAAAAATTAAATTTTTCAAATTTTAAAAATTAGACATGTAACATTTCAAAACTATTAAGATTGTAGTTTTACCATCTGTAACATGAATCTCTTCAATTTTTAATTTGGTCAAAGAGAAAAGAATAATATATTTTATAATTACAACATTTCTCTCTAATGCAATTTTTTATTAAATTTATTTATTATTAATCATACAATATAATAATATAATAAATTTAAAATTTTAGAAAATTAATTATCAATAGTATAATACTACAAATTAACAAAAGTTTTACAAAAAATAAAATTATATTTTCACATTATTAGAAGTCATGTTGTCCGACCAGTGACCCACTAGTTTGACCAATAACCCAGTGACACAATAGCTTGATCAGGTTGATAATTTGTTCGGGTATTAAAACATTGTCATAGTTTTAAAACTCTGACAGTTTCGGCTGGTTGGACCAGTTAGACCGTGAACTGGAGGATAGAGCGTCCCGATAAGATCATTGGACTATATTTGCAATTGACCCAGTGATAATCAGGATGACCCAACAGGTTCACTGGTTAGACCAGTGAACTAGTTAGTGGGTTTCTTGATCTGGCGGATAGATTTTTTTATGTTTGTTTTTTAGCATAAATATAAATTTGATCCTCCTATTTTTAGTTTTTTTAAGTTTTGGTGTCCTGTTTTAAATTCCAATTCTATTTAAATTTACAATTATGTTAAATATTTATAAAAAGTAAATAATTTTAAATTTATAAAAATGACATTTTGTTAAATTTTAAAAATCAGACATGTAATATTTCAAAGCTATTAAGATTATAGCTTTATCAACTGCAACATGAATCTCTTCTATGTTTAATTTGATCAAAGAGAAAAGAATGATATATTTTATAATTACAACATTTCTCTCTAATGCAATTGTTCATTAAATTTATTTATTATTAATCATACAATACAATAATATAATAAATTTAAAATTTTAGGAAATTAATTATAGGATAGAATAACACTACAAATTAACAAATGTTTTAAGAAAAATCATGTTACCGAAGAAAAATAAAATTATATTTTCACATTATTAGAAGTCATGCAGTCCAACCAGTGGCCCACTGGTCTGACCAGTAACCCAGTGACCCAATAACTTGATCGGGTCGATAAACGGTCCAAGTTTTAAAACATTGTCATAGTTTTAAAACTCAGACAATTCCTACCAGTAGGACCTGTTAGATTGTAAACTGGAGGATAAAGCGGTCTGGTAAGATTATTGGATCATATTTGCAATTGACCTGGTGAAAACCGGTGTGACTCGTCGGGTTCAATGGTTAGACCAGTGAACTAGTAGGTTTCTTGATCTGGCGAATTGATTTTTTTATGTTTGTTTTTTAGCTTAATTATAATTTTGATCCTCCTATTTTGATCTTTCTTAAGTTTTGGTGTCCTTTTTAAAATTCATTTTTCTTTATATTTACAATTATGTTAAGTATTTATAATAACTAAATAATATTAAATTATAAAAAATGAAATTTTATTAAATTTAAGAATCGGACATGTAACCTTTCAAAACTATTAAGATTGTAGTTTTATCAACTGCAAAATGAATCTTTTCGATGTTTAATTTGGTCAAAGAGAAAAGAATGATATATTTTATAATTACAACATTTCTCTCTAACGCAATTTTTCATTAAACTTATTTATTAATAATCATCCAATAAAATAATATAATAAATTTAAAATTATAGAAAATTAATTATACGATAGAATAATACTACAAATTAACAAAAGTTTTAAGAAATATTATGTTACCAGAAAAATAAAATTATATTTTCAAATTATAAAAATCATGCAGTCTGAATAGTGGCCCACTGGTTTGACCAATAACCCAATGACCCAATAGCT